>CANJKZ010000002.1:345000-355000 GCA_947471745.1 Closterium sp. Naga37s-1
CCACCCTCACAGCAGCTGTCCAGTGAATAGGACGGTGTCTCCCAGTCGCAACAAAGCAAGAGAGGACGCTGAGAGGAAAAGCGAGGTCCGGACGAGTACAAGTCATCAGGTACATGAGGGAGCCCACAAGCTCTGCGTAGGGACCACTAGACTCAAAAGGCTCGTCGAGAAAAGGGTCGGTGAGTCTGTGGTCAACGGCAAGAGGAGTGGGCTGTGTGGTGGAGTGCTGAAGCCCGAACCGCTGAAGGACCTGCCGCACCATGTGTGACTGTGTGAGTGTGATGGTGCGAGCGGCTCTGTCTCTGGTGATCTGCAAGCCAAGGTAGCAGCGCAGCTCACCAAGGTCAGTGCACGTGTGTCTCTTCTGCAGTTCGGACTTCACCTCAGCCAGTGCAGTCCTGTCTGCTGTAGCAAAGACCAAGTCATCAACGTAGATGAGGACGAAGAAGGGTTTGGGCCCAGAACGAATGAACAGCGATGGGTCAGCAGACGAAGGACGAAACCCGAGGGCAGCAAGAGTAGTGCGCAGCGTGTCGTGCCACTCACGGGGCGCCTGACGAAGACCGTAGACTGGTTGCCTCAGGCTCCACTGGGTCCCAGGCGGGAAAGTGCCAGTGAAGCCCGGAGGACGACGCAACCAGATCTCCTCGTGCAGGCTGCTCTGGAGAAAGGCGGTGGAGAAGTCGAGGGAGTGCAGCTCGTAGTCTCGCTGTACTGCAACGTGTAGAAACACCCGAAGAGTCGTCATCTTGGGGGTCGGAGCGAAGGTCTGGAAGAAGACAACTCCCTCACGCTGACTGAAACCTCTAGCCACGTAGCGCGCCTTGAACACATGCGGCGATCCAGGCGGCCGCTTCACCTTGAAAATCCACATGCCGTCGACTACGTTCGCCCCAGGTGGGGGAACTGCGTCGACGTAAGTGCCTGTGGATCTCCAAGACGCCATCTCTGACTCCATGGCCGCTATCCACTGAAAAGCCCACTGCCTCACGGTACGTGCGAGGAGTCGGTATGTCAAGGGCGTTGGGGTCTCCCTCAGGAGCTAGCAGCATGGCACTGAGATGGGGAGAAGCGACCGCCAAGTACTCCAGCTCAAACTGCCTGTCCTCTAGGACGTCACAGCCAAGGGCAGACTCACCCCCGGCGGACAGAGGACGGGCAGCTACCGCACGGGTGGCGTAGTCAAGGCGATGGGTGGCAAAAAAGTCAGCGACAGCGGTAGTAAGAGCCGAGACAGATGACGGAGGGGCACGAGGGTCCGTGACTAGAGAGGCAAGAACGCGAGTGACAACAGGACGGGTGGCACGGTAGTAGTCAGTGAGCAGGTCCTTGGCAAATCGAACCTGAGAGAAGTGAGCCTCCTCAGTCTCGGGGAGAAGGCTGGAGAGGGCAATGTATGCCGCAGCGTCACGCGAATGCCACACTGAACGAGCGGTACGGGCTTTATCGAAGCGCGCCTGGGCCGCCTCGTCAGGCTCAACACCCAGGTCACGAGGGGACAGAGGCTCAGGCACGTCACCGGAAGCGTGCGCCCAGAGCGTATCATTGTCCTGGTGCTGGCTCTTGAGAAACCGCTCGGCACGGATGAGCCAGGAGGGGAACTCTAAGGCTCTACCCTCAGCATCAAAGCGCAGTACACGAGGGGCCGCCATAACGGGGGAACTACTGGCCTAGAAGCGCAGAGCTAGAAGGGGGGCCGGAGCTAGAAACTAGTGAGGCGTACGGTGCCCGAAGAGACGAGACGAGGAACAGCCTGGGCGAGGAGTGAAGTAAGCCAGAGTGGCGAGGCTAGGACGATCCGAAATGAGTAACAAGCAAAACGAGTAACGAGTGAGGCCTAAGTGCTTAATGAGAACCGAGCGGGGCGAGGAACAAATGAAGTCAGAGGGTCGAGCCTAGGTCACGCTGGTAGAGGGTACTGTGGCCGCCAGCCGCTGTAACTGGAAACCCAGTGGCAGTAGGTGGTAGGAAGGTGCTGCACGTGCAGAAAGGTGTTGGTGGGTGCTTTTGAGTGCGGTGGGGAGCGGTCAGGTATGGTTCAAAGCGGTGGAGTGCGGTCGAGAACGGTTATGAGCGGTGAGGAGCAGTTAGAGGCGGGTATGAGCGGTCAGGAGCGGTGAGGAGCGGATAGAGGCGGATAGGAGTGGTGAGGAGCTGGTAGGGGCGGATAGTACTGGTTAGGAATGGATTCTGGAGCACGGGCTGCAGCTGCTGCACTCGCTGCAGATGCGGAGGCAGGTGCTGCGCTTGCTGCCGCTACACGCGCGTGGTTGCGGCTGCTGCAGGGCGTGCGTGCGAGTGGCTGCAGAGTAGTGTGCAGCTGCTGCCGAAGCCGTGCGTGCAATGGCTGCTGCAGCGCGTGCGGCTGCTGCTGCGCGTGTTGACGCTGCTGTGCGCACGTGGCGAGCGTGCGTGCGGACGGTAGCTGCAGCGCGCAGCTGCTATTCGTACTGCTGGTGCACGTGCACCCGCGTGCGCGTGCGCTGCTGCGTATCCGTGGCTGCACGCGCGTGCGACCGTGTGAGCTAGTGGGACGTGCGGGTCGCGCGCGAGGGTAAGGGGCAGGGTGGGGCGCGGACGGGTAAGGAGCGTGACGACGGGGCAGGCTAGGGGCGAGGCCTGCGAACGGACAGGGCGCGGCCTGCTAAGGGGACGGGGCACGACGTGCTAAGGGGCGGGGTGATTCGGGCTAGGCTAGGAACTCACCTACTCGTGATACCATCTTAAGAACCTACTAGCTTGAGTAGCGAGAGAATGGTGATACTAGGTCAAAGGGGAGGGATACAACCAAAGTGTCGAGAAATATTTGTACCCCCTAGCATCCAACTCACTATAGCATATCTAAATCTACAAACTATCAGAATAACCAAGAGGAATGATTGAACGGGAAAGGGGGTTGCACTAGTAAGCAGGGCAGTACATATAGCAAACCCTAATCGGGCTGTACTCACTATAGAGTACCCCACTGCAGACTAGACAAATAACACATTCTGACACACCCCCGTTGTCAAAGTGGGGTATAGTTAGCACAGCAAGGAGTCACATAATGAGTTCACAAGCACAAGCAAAGCTAGAGGCATTCACATAAGGCAAGTGAGGAGGAGGAGGGACTGTGAGAGGAGTGGAGATAGGAGGCGACGGGTGAAGCCGCAGACACACGGGCAACAAGAGGGGCGCGCACGGTGGCTACCGGAGCAAGGTCCCCAGACTACAGGAGTAACTGGCTCCGCGGCTAAGACGAGCGGCAAGAGCAACGGACCCACGGGCGACTGGCGCAGCGACTGGCTCGCTGGGCTACCGAAGCAAGGGCCCCGGACTACTGACGCTGCTGACGACAGGACGGCTGCCTCCGCTCCACCTCCCCCAACTGTCCCACACCCCTTTCACACACCCCTTGCTGCACCCCTAGCTCCACTCCCACGACACCCCCCTAGTGCCACTCCCTCGGCTCCCACACACCCACCCCCCTCAGCGGCAGCTGCAGCAGTGGGAGACGGAGGAGGAGGAGCAGGGGACGGCTCACACACCCGCCAACCCCATACCCCCAACGCAGGCAACGCGCGCGCATGCGCGACGCGGGGCAGATACGTAGGCAGCAGTTGGGACAGTGGGCGAGCGGAAGCAGGGCGGCGCGCTGGTCCCTGGGACGCCTCGACGGGCGATGGTAGGGGGCGACGCGCGGGCCCCCGGGGCACCACGACGGGCGACGGGAGGGGGCGACGCGCGGGCCCCCGGGGCGCCTCGACGGGCGATGGGAGGGGGCGACACGCGGGCCCCCGGGGCGCTACGACGGGCGACGGGAGGGGGGCGACGTGTGGGCCCCCAGGGCGCCGCGGCGGGCGACGGGAGGGGGGGGCGACGCGCAGGCCCCCAGGGCGCCACGACGGGCGACGGGAGGGGACAGCGCACGGGCACCCGGGGCGCCACGACGGGCGATGAAACCGCCGCGCGCTCCCGGGGCGCGCGGCGGGCAGGAAACCGCCACGCGCCCCGAGCGCATGGCGGGCAGAAAACCGCCGCGCGCTAAACGCCACGCCCGCAAGGTGCGCGGCAAGCAAGAGACGTCGCGCGCCCGAGGCGTGCGACAGGTGGTACAGCAGCGGAAGCAGGTGGGCCCACAGGCCAGGAGGGATCTCGCTCTGATAGCATGTCAGAATAACGAAGAGGAATGATAGAACAAGAAAGGGGGTTGCACTAGTAAGCAGGGCAATACATATAGCAAACCCTAATCGGGCTGTACTCACTATAGAGTACCCCACTGCAGACTAAACAAATAACACATTCTGACACAAACATAATTTGACAAGCTTATGACGTTCGTCTGTTTTGTTGCCTTACTTGTATTTGTGGCTGTTCTCATATTACGCTATTTGCAGGAGAGATTTTGACGTCGCATTTTCTGTATTTCTAGCTGTTCGTATCTTACGCTGCCTCTCGATGGGCTTTTCACGCTCGTGTTTGTCGCTTTTACTGCATTTTCCGCTGTCCTAGTGTCCCTAATTGGCTGATATGTGTTGCAGGTGTTAACGTTAACGTTATTAAGATTGTGATCACGTCCGCACGTATTGCATGCGTCTGGCGTTGTTTAGTTAACTTAATGAGATCACACTACGCCACGTAAGTGTTGTTTCAGGCTTTAAGCATTTTCTCTAACGTGGTATTTGTTTCTCTCTACAGGTAGATTTATTTACGATTTAAAGTGCAAGGCCCGCATAGTTTAGTATGTTGCTGCGATGATGGAAACATGTGTAGTCCAGGATGTAGCCATTTTGAATTTGTGTGTGCTTTGTTAATTAATTATCAAAAAAATCCGAACCAATTAAAACTCGTTCTTCAAAAGTACGAATGTAAGAGATTGCAATATAGCCGATACATACACTGCATGTCTACCATCACTTTTACAGCTACAAAATAAATGTACATTTATGGTCGTCAAATTTGGGACTAAAAATGCTCCTACTATTCATTTGCATTTACCGGCAGCAGATACATGCTCGTGTTAGGCCCGCTCGCCTAAATCCTCTAAAGATTAGCGGGGTCGATTAAGTCGAGGATAAACGCGGCGGAAGATTTTGGCGAAAGGGAGTGTTGGCAAAATAGGCGAAGAAGTAACTGAGTAATTAAAGAGTTGAATGAGAATTGATTGATAATGGCAAGTACAACCAAGGTTGATATAGCATGCAAGATCGAATGTCGGAAAGTACTTCGTGGGACTAGGAATTGAAGGCAAGAAAAGTAGAGTGCCACGTGGCACTAGGAAGTCTAGGAAGATAAGGATAAGGGTGAGCTGGAAAGTACTGTTCGGAATGAACAGTAAATCCCCCCTTAACACTACCCCCCTCCCAAGGAGGCGACGTCCGCGGCGCCTGCAGACTGGAGGTACGCTTGGAGGCAAGCGTTGTCGGGAGACAGCGAGGACGAAGGAACCCAGCTGTCGTCTGCTGCGTCGTAACCACACCAACGAACCAAGAAGTCGATGAAAGGGACACCCCCCTGGAGACGGCGACGGTGCCTGAGGATGCGCCGGATCTGGTAGTCGGGCTCGTCGGTGTCAACAGCTACCGGCAGTAAAGTGCGGTCACGGCCCGAGAAGGTGGCGTTGGGATCGGTGTAAGGACGAAGAAGCAACACGTGGAATGACGGGTGCATGCGGAAATGAGCGGGAAGGCGGAGGTGGTATGCGACAGGACCTAGTGCACGCTCAATGACGAATGGACCAATGAGACGAGGGCGAAGCTTGCTGTCCTGTGGCAGTCGGAGGTTGCGGCTATCCAAAAGAACACGGTCGCCGACTGCGAACGACACCTCACGACGACTGTGGTTGGTGGTGCATGACATGCGTGCATTTGCGAGCTCAAGGTGTTTCCTCACATGGTCGTGAATGAAGGTGAGATGCTGGTGGAAGTTGTCTGCACGAGGGACAGTGGGTGTGAGATCGACACGAGTGGGGACATTGGGGTGCTGACCGTACAGTGCGAAGAACGGTGACATGCCTGTGGCGGAGTGGTGCGTGTTATTGTATGCGAACTCTGCCATGCTCAGCTTCTTGTCCCATACGGCTGCGTCATGCATCGTGATGCTGCGAAGAATCTGCTCCAAGGTCTGGTTCATGCGCTCCGTCTGTCCGTATGTCTCTGGACGGTACGCAGACGACATGGCTAAGCGTGTTCCAAACAGTGCAAAAAGCTGTTTCCAGAACTTCGAAGTGAAACGAGGGTCGTGGTCTGAGATGATGGAATCTGGAACCCCGTGCAGTCGGACTACGTTATCTACGAACAGCGTCGCGGCTTCCTCTGCTGTAACCTTGCCGTGCGTGGGGATGAAATGCGCTGCTCGAGAAAACTAATCCACTACCACGAAGATGGCGTCGTGACCCCTAACCGTGCGTGGTAAAGCCATGATGAAGTCCATGGTACACACGTCCATGTGAAGAGTGTGCAGGGGAGCCTCCGTCGGAGGGAACTCGGAAGAGTGAGGAGCGAACGTGTCTCAGACTTGGTCGAACGTGAAAGATGCTATTATTGATTTGTATTTTATTTACGCACCCGCAGAACCTCCAGCAGTAGCACCCTCGACTCCACCCCCACTAGGACGCTCAGCACCCCCAGAACCAGCACCACCAGAGTCAGTACCCCTGGAACCAGCCCCCCCAGAGCCAGCGTCTCCAGAGTCAACACCACTAGACCAAGCACCCCAGAGGCCGCACCTCGAGCATCATCACCCCCAGCAGCACCAAAGTCCACAGCGATAGGCTGTAGAGGCGGCGAAGACAGCGGAGGCGGAAACCGGGAGGGGTCTCGAAGCGTGGTGAGTGGCGAGAGGCTTGCGGAGATAACTACTACAACGGGAGCTAGACTATGGGCTAGGCACGGGTGCTCGTGTAATCTCTGCGTTCGTTGGTCCTTAGTCGTTTTCTTAGTGCACACACAACTTGCTAGTTCACGGGGAGAATTGGCAAGAGTTTCACTAGAGAAAGTTGACAACAATGGTACAAAGAAGTTGGCAAGAGTACATCAGAGCTAGCATTCAGGTCGGTCGATTGCCAGCGCAGCATGGTCGACCGCGTTCCAGCACGACTTGGTCGACCGTGCTCCAGCAATGCAAAGTCGACGGCGTGCCAACGCAGCAGGTCTACGGCGTGCCAGCGTAGCTCCCGCAGTACAGCATCGCACCAGCTTCGCAGGAGCTCGCAGAAGATTGGCGTGCTGAGCCTTGTCACCTACACAGCGCACACACCAAGTCAACCTAGCGCTGACGACTACATCTGATCAGCCACATCGACCTCGGGATACCACCACCGAGGTCGGACTCGCCAACTTCGCCTGGGCGACCGTCGCACTCCTCCGCAGATCCTCGTCACCCAGGTAACCTGGTCGACCGGGAAACCACGTCGACCAGCTGCTCCTGCATGTGCTCGTCGACGACCACCCCAAGTCGACCTCACCAGGTTGACCACGCCCTTGGTCGACAAGCTCCAGGTCGACGTCACTCCTGGTTGACCAACCACCAGGTCGACCAGCAGGCCTGTCTACCGACCACCCAAGTCGGCTGCCCTAGGTTGGCGTCACCAAGTTGACGCCCTCCGCAGATCGACTTCCCAGGTCGACCTCCCTAAAGTCGGCGCCCGTGCAGTGGCCCCCGTGCAGGTCGACCTCCTCGTCAACCACTCGCCCACTGCTGCGGGTCGGCTGCTCCCCTTACACCCGACCAAGCAAGGACGGGGCCGACACACAACTCCCGTTGACAAGGCCGCATTGTTGTTAGCAGCAGGGTCACCCCTCTCAGCCGGGCCAAGGGGTTCTAAGGAGACATCCAAAGGCTCAACCAAGGGGGGTGGTGTGACCTAAGACACACCCGAGGGAGCAGGTCGCGAGGGAGGGGGGGGGGGGGGGTCTACCAGGGGGTAACCTGGAACCAGGAAGTGGGGTGGGGGGGGCACCGGAAAACTGCAGTAGGGGAAGAGACGGTAGTAGCAAACCGACTCGACAAAGGTGACGTCGTGGGAGGATAGGACACAGCGCGTGAATGTGTTGTGAAACTTCCAATCAGTCGCGTTGTCAGGAAAGCCAAGGAAGACGCAACCAGTGGTGCGAGGAGAGAGCTTGCCCGTGGTAGTATCGCAGACAAGGGCAAGCGAACCCCAGAACCAAAACGCTGACGCATCGTCAACCTTCCCTGTCCAATGCCGTGCAGGCGAGGTCTCTGGCTCGGAGACATCGGGCCGGAGGTTGGGCTGATGCGCGGCAAATCGCAAACGGCTACAGAAAATGGGGAGCAGCTGCATGAATCATGGAGGTGCAAGCAACCTCCATGATCAAGCCAATGCGGCGCTCAATGATCCCGTTATGTTGTGGAGAGGTCAGAAGCGTGAAAACTCACCTCCACTGTCAGAGTGCAAACGAAACACCGGGAGGTCCTTGCAAAACCGTGCGCTAAGATGGCGACGAACAGCGCGGATCCAAGGGATCAAAACAACACTGACGTCTCCCTTATGCTGCAACGGAAACACCGTGGTATAGCGTGTATAGTCGTCGACGACCAGCGGGAAGTAGCGCTCCAGGCGCGACCCAGAGACTGGGGCGGGGCACCACACATCCATGTGCAGTGTCTGTAGAGTAGCAGTGGTTATGAGGGAACGAGGAGGAGTGAGGAGTGGCGCGCTGCCGCTCCTCAACGCATGGAGTGCACGGTGGCGCAAGCAATGGCGGGAGCGGGGGCATGGACCTCGGTAGGCCAGAGACAAGGAGACGCGAGTGCATACGACGCTGACACTACAGGGAGGGATGACCAAGACGGCGGTGCCAGAGGAGAGACGGGTGCGTGAGCAACCGACATCAGCAAGACACAGCTACCTGACTGGACACGGCCACCTGTGCAGACTCAGTGAGCAGTGCGTACAGGCCAGACTTTGGCCTCCGAGTGAACGTGGCGAGTTGGTTGTCAGTCACTGTGTCCATACAGATCGCCACGAGCTCGCCCCCAAGAGTCATCCTGGAGGACAGAGGTACTCACCAAGTTCGTAGCGAACGAGTGGAGGTGGAGACACGTGAGGGATCTAGAGGAGGCTGCTGGACACGGGAGAACAGTGGAGCCGGGTGCAACGACTGGGCCAACGGAGGGGTCGGCCATGGTGACAAGGACAGGTGATGTGAGCGGTGTGACTGTGGTGCAGTCGCGGAAGAAGCAGCGAGACGCGCATGAGACCAGTGCGAAGGTGTGCAAAGCCTCGGCAGGAACTGCACCAGAGCTAGCAAGCTCACAAGTACCTACACTTGCCTCCTCGACACATACTAGCAACAACAGCTGATGCTGCTCCTAGAACAACAAACGCTGCCACTGCTGCTGCCGCCCACCCCCAAAACCTCCACCCTCACACGTTAGCGACGACAGGTCGGGGAGGAGAAACGGCAGCACAAGACAGCCTAGAGTGGCAGGAGAGAGGGAGGAGTATATCAGAGGTCCACTGGAGATCCCCGATTGATCCTAGGGAAGGGTTACAGGCACGTTGGCCTGGGGGGTTATGGGCGCACTGACCCGCTACTTAACAAGCCCTTTTATCCCAATGGTCTAGTGGTTGGGATTCTGACATGGTATCAGAGCGAAGGTCTCGGGTTCGAATCCCAGTGTGTGCACCTTGGGCATCTCAGTGCGGGGGGGTATCAGAGGTCCACTGGAGATCCCCGATTGATCCTAGGGAAGGGTTACAGGCACGTTGGCCTGGGGGGTTATGGGCGCACTGACCCGCTACTTAACAAGCCCTTT
Organism: Closterium sp. Naga37s-1; assembly: GCA_947471745.1. NCBI lineage: Eukaryota > Viridiplantae > Streptophyta > Zygnematophyceae > Desmidiales > Closteriaceae > Closterium > Closterium sp. Naga37s-1. Next base: position 354,763 of record CANJKZ010000002.1, read on the forward strand.
TATCCCAATGGTCTAGTGGTTGGGATTCTGACAGAGTAGTGCCTAACCACAGCGTCGTAGAAAGTCCGGGCCGACGTCACCTGGCGAAAGTGGGCCCCCTGGGCGAGTGACATGTGATCGCGGACAACAAGCTGGGTGACAACGTCCCCGTGTGTAGACAACGCTAACCAACTTGCAAGGTCGCCGACTTGCGAGGTCGCCGACTTCAAGAGGTCGGCCTGGAAGTCGGCGCCGACGT